>OY735253.1:7870481-7903351 GCA_963457715.1 Argyresthia albistria | reverse complement strand
GGATTTCTTGCCAACTTGTATGTTTATAGTAGGTACTTAGGCTGGATTTCACCAACAAATTATGCGAAAATCTCTATCCCGGGGATAACTTGTATGAAAAAATGACAGTTCAAAATGAGGTGATCTATCTAGGTGTCTATGAAAAAGTTGAAGATACTCTCGAGTAAAAGTTACTCTTTTGTTCGTAAAATCCAGCCTTACAAAGATAACATAAATAGGTTTTTGCTTTACTTCAGAGCAAAGAGGAAATAAAGTCGATAGAACTTTGATAATGTTTGACTCAACCGAAGTTTTGCGTAATCTTCCCCAATGATTACGTGCGTACTGTTTTAGAAAAATATACTATCCATGTAACAAATCATTCTGCACTCTATTTATTTAAAAGAAACCTGCTTTATAATGAAACTTCTCAGTAACCCGGCACGCGTGACATACATTCTAGTTTGTTCCTAAACATACTTGCAAAAGTTAAACAACTTCTGTACAGATGTTTCCCTGACTTTCACAAGAGTAAGCGAACCACGCAATCTTTAATATTGTATGTAAGGGCAAATCGAAAATGTTAGACAAGAGTTTGTGTGGGGTACTGCAGGAGGAAACTGAGATTGTAGCAGTAATCAGTATGTCACAAAATATTTATGTTTACAAAATAGTTTCTGAAAGAAACACGGCAATAATTTTGTTCATTGGTTCAATCACTTGCTGTCATTTCCCCTGACGAAAGACAGCTACAGTACGAGTAGGACTTGAGCGTCACTCAAACTTAGAGCCAGCAGTTGAGCATCTCGCCGAACTCTCGGAAGTAAACTCGTCACGTAACTACAATTACATGTCAAGCCACGGTGTAATTGCAGACAACCTGCAGTGGCTGGGCAGACCGCATCTAGCGCACTCGGTGCTAGGTGGGTCACCGTTTGCATAGAGGAAGAGCGTATTGAACTAACATACACTCTGTTAGGACGTTGTTGATAGAATACAAAAAAAACTGGCCAAGTGCGAGTAGGACTCGCGAACACACTTGGAGAGCGTAACATGTGTAATTAGGTTTCCACATACAAAACTAAAGAGCGATGTCATCCATGTAAACCAAATTGAATATTTATTTAGAAAGACAGAAATTTGCAGTTTTCAGATTTTTCCCTTTACTTGTGCTATAAGACCTAACTTCATTCCAAATTTTATGACCCTGGGCCAACCGGAAGTACCCTATAGGTTTTGATTCCCTTGCGAGTGTTACAGCGAAAATGTGTAGTAAATAAATCTTCATAACTGTTAGATAAGAATATACCATAACTATGATTCCTTCTAAACCTAACATCTAAGATTTCTAGGCTTATAGTAAAAACCGATCCCAGGTATGATCGTTTCGCCTTATAAAATCTGCATGTAAATTTTACGCGCTTGTGATAGCTCTCAGAGCTGAGTGCGGTTTTATTATTACGAGCCCTAGTCCAGTCTGGTGACGCATATTGTAGGAGAGTGCCTCTCAGTCTATTTGCGCACGCACGGAGCTTTGTCAGAATTTACTGGCAAGCCGAGGCAGCTTCCAGGGACGAGTGGCAGATGGCAGCCGAAATACTGAACGGACGTGACCGGCCGATATTACATGTGGTGCAACAGAGATTGTCACATAAAAAGTAACTACCTATACCTACTCACCTAGTTCCTAAAGTATGTGATGATGTTGGCTCCTCTTCGAACTCTGATATGTATATACTGTGTGGCGTCTCTAAACTTGCTTTTAGATGTCCTGTTGCATATTTTAATAGTATTATGGATATCCATCCGTCTTGGATTTTTACATGTTTGTGATGTCGCGGTTTCTGGTTCCCACGACACAGGGTATCCTAGTGTGGGGCCAGAAGCAATGATGTTTATATTTAAAAAAATGGACAGTCGTAAACTCTAATACTCGCACCGCACCCACATTAAGTAAACTGAATGCGAACTTTAACTTTGACCACATGCTTTATTAATCTGTGCCACATGTTACTTTACGACTTGATTACGCAGGCGCGTATCTACCCGTTATACGTTGATAGTAATTGTAATTAATTCTTTAATTTAGTTAACTACTTATTTACTACAACCACATTTATGAGACATGGAAACATTACCTATCAATCGAGCCTTACTTTAAATTTAAGTACTTAATACGTAAATAAGCTCTAATCTACGAACATACTCGTATTTATAGCTCTACTGAGAAAAATATATTCGGGATTCGAATAAATACTAGAATTTCGAGCAGTCAGATTTCCTCGGAGCAAAAGATCTCTAAAAACTCACGCGTATAATGGAAATCGTGTCTCGCGGCCCCCAGGGTATCGCGGATTCTCAACACAAAAGGACTAACAAAAAGGTCCTGCCGTCACATGAACATTGTAAAACTCGCCCTCCTATTCAGAGGTCTACCTACAAACAATTCTGAATTCTCTCAACGAACAACGTAGACTGCTTTTCGGGTGAAACCCGTTGTTCTCTAACAGTTTTTTCCAATCCGATAATGCGACCTTAGCGTCAGGGTCGTGGTTTACTACAAATTGTATTAGAGTAAACTATTTATGCGACCTTTGGGCCCGGCAACTTGTAACTTACCTGTGAAGTGGATATGCTCTTGCTATTGTTATATCATTGTGTGATCTTTTGTAGAGCTAACTAGGTATTTCCGCGTATTTTACAATTTCATTCTGTTGCCGGATGTCAATCATCGACGATTTATTTTCCAATTACTTAAATGCCATCTTTGGCCCAAAGTTTTGGCCATTCAAGTTATAGTTGTCCAACGATCTTTTGGCATGTGACTGACATTTACAGGAGGGCGTCACTTCTACGCAACCAACCCTGTTAAAATGCTTAGTTCCTACCTGTCACCTCACGCCAAAAGATCGTTGGACAGCGTATGTCACAGAACTCACAGACACTGATAATTATTTCCCTCAAAAAAAAAACTCACAGTCAAACCCTGAGGTCAGGGTCAGACCATTGTTTTTTTTTTAATTTTCACTTTTTGAGGCCGCCATACGTTAGCGTTAGGGTGTAGAAAAGCGGGCTGAAGGGGGGAAAAGTTTGGACTCTTCATTTGTTTTCGTTTCTCTCATTCATTTGCTTTCATTATAGTTTGTTGTCTATGTAGAGTCATAATTTGGACAGGAAATGACAATCTTCCTTCTAAACTAAATAATATCTACAAGTAAACTAGATTGGTGATTAGTTTGGTAGGTATACTTTAGATGGGTACCCACTTATATTATTATTTATTTATTTCAGATTACATGATCCTTATAGCTTACAACTAGACAACAATAAACAGTAAATAGGTTTCCAATCCATTAACTACCTACCTTGCTTTCAGTCACTAATCCGTCATCATCAGCTAACTCTTCACACCTTGCGTCAATTCTCAAAATCTTCAAGCATTGTTGTCTTTTGTGTCCAGACTCGTAGGTATTCGTTTTCCATCTCAGTCCATTATTCACATTAAGTGGACAGATCTCGGGTCAGGCCCAGGCGCTTGGTACACAAAAAGTGCCCGCTTTATCCGAGCATGATAAATCTACTTCAAATCCGAGAATACCGTCTTTTATGAACGAAAATTGAAATAAACCGACCGTGCGCGAGCTAAAGTAAAGAGATAGGGATGCTTTTGAAATATTATTGAGAGGTATCTATCAATACGGAATTGCATGATAGGATTAGCATTATAAGTAGATAGTTCTACGAAAATTAGTTTGGTAACTAGCTAAAATTCAAAGTCGAATACAAATTTTGTAGATATATTGAGGTCTTATGACAACGTGGCGACGTTCAACGGAGAAAGAGACCGCCATTGTGAGCTCAGATTGGGCGGAGCTAGAGCAGATGGCCCAAGATCGGAACAAACGGAAATCTGGTGAGAGCCTCTGTACCCCTGCTGAGGGGTGTCAGGATGTGATGATATTGAGTATTATTGAGGTCTTGACTTGACAATCAGAGGGAAAATAAATTAATCTTGGTTTCCTTTTGTTTAAGTCACCGTAAAATTGTAAAAACCGCAAGAATACAATATAACGGGGAAAAAGTATAGCAATTTTCGACGAGATCGCGGATCTAAGGCTGGAGGTATTTTCATGATTTGCGCCGCGCGCCTCAACGCTCGCTTACGTACTGACTGGCAGCGCGATAATCTCGATGTTGAATGCATGTGTGTGGTTAACTGTAGATGGCCGCTCCTTTGGCTCACAACGCGATCTTCATATCGCGTTGGTTTACATACCGCCGGACTCGCCGAAACATAAAAAATATGCTCAACGTATTTCAAAGTTTACTGAGTGGATGACTGAATTTGTTACTAAGTACCCTGACGACTATCATCTGATAGCAGGTGATCTTAACTTGAGCATTTGAGTATGGTTAACATTAGACGTGGTACTGTTGAGTTGCAAAACTCGGCAATTGAATTTACACATCGCACAAATCTACTAGGTCTGCATCAATACAACCGTTTTCCTAATGTATCTGGTAATACTATAGACCTTATTTTTATACTTTTACTTTAGAGATTACCAAGTGTGATGACCCGATGATTAAGGAGGATTTAGCTCACACCACTTTAAGTGCCAATGCGAATTAAATAACCGTACCTCCACTGTCCAAGATTCCCCGACATAACTACCTATTCCGGAAAGCCGACTAAACAAACATAAATGATACACTACTTGGTAATGACTGGACACATATTCTCAATCATGGTAGACGATGCAGTTTCAGTTTTATACAATAAATTAAATAGCTTGATTGAGGAGTACGTGCCTATAGTGATTACTAAAACATCGAACAGGTACCCGATATGGTATAGTCGAGCACTTGTCTGTGTTATCAAGGAAAAAACCAAAGCACATTCTCATTGAAACTTTATAACAACCCAAATGATTATGCCACATCTCTCTCCTTAGAAAACGCCAGAAAGTTATGCAAACCGAATGCTATAACTCTCATATAAAAAGATCACAAACTACTATTAGGAAGGATCCCAAACATCTGTGGACATACATAAAATCAAAAACAAAACGTGCTTCTGGGTACTCCCTTCATCATTTCCCTACCCTGACCCACCACTTTGCCCAGTGATTCGTCATTTCAGTTTATCAACTAACACGTTATCACGTTATATTGTATGAAGTTCGGTACAGTTCACAATTTATCGACAGATTACAATCTAATGAATTTAAACCGTTAGATTGTAATCTCGCGGGTTTCACAATTTTACGGTGACATATACAGTCCTCATCACGGTCGCCACGAACCGATGCTCTATAAAACTGGCATCGTTATGATTTTCATCACGAGAGCCAGTCGAGGGGAAAACTCTTTTATTTTATGGGAGAGTATTCCCTGCGGTACAATATCGGATTCTTGAAATGACTAACACTAACGAACGGACGAGATTCCTTCGAAGTAGAGCGAGAAACAATTTGTTGGTTGGCGAATGATAAACGAAAATCTACTACTTACATAATAAAACTTGTGCGATATTATATGGAACACGGTGTGGGTTGCTCAATGCGATTGTGATCTCGTATCTCTTAGTGTCCAACGACACTATGCCGAAGGTATTTAGGCGACTGAAGTACCGCGGCTGATTTTACGTTCCGAACGTATTCGGCTGATATGTATCTATTACTTATAGTCTGTGGCTTGCCTACACTAATCTCAGATATCAAGTAAAAGTAAAGAGATTTAATTCATCTGGGGTATACTTATACATATTTATTAATGGCTACCAAGGTGTTTGAAGACTGTTGTTAGCATCCGTTTGGAGGCCGTGTTGCTCTATGTATGTTAGCAGCAGTCTCAAACACCGTCTTCTTGTCTGAGTCTTCCAACATTTTAGCGCGTGAGTGACATTTACAGGGGGGCGCCAGATCTACCCAAATGAATGCAATGAGCCTGTAAAAAGCGTTGGTTCTACCTATCACCGCAAGCCAAAAGACATTTTGGCTTGCGGTTATAGGTAGATACAAAAGATCGTTGTAAAGTATGTATCCTTTTTGCTTGCTTCTCCACAGAGTCAGACTCCTTGAACTCCTCCTCCTTCCTTTTGATGAGAAGTTCTGTCATGTCACAAATCAGCAAATCTGGCATAAGACAGACTGCCATGAACTAAAATTGAAGTTGAATACCTAGGCATTTTTATATTTCTAAACAAAACTTTAAGCACATTTTATTACTTATATCCTATAATCGACTTTTGACGCGAATGTCCCACCTCTACCTGCAATTACACTTTGGATCATTCTACAACTACCTACGTGATGATCCACCACCTCAGCTATTTTCGAACCTGATTCCTGTAGAAAAAAACAATCATGACCCACGGGCCTTGGGCTGGTGATATGCCATTATCCCAGTCATCAGGCGATTTGTCGACACCTTCCGACAATGAAAGCTGTGATGGAAAGGCTCTGATGGATTCTGAGATAATGCGGGGAGCCTTATTTGCTATTGCCCAAGAAGTGAAAAGGTCAACCTCCCGCAACTTATGTGTACTTACTTAGCTCTTGCTTACATCATCTTGTTTTGGAGGATAAACTGATTTTCAGTTCGTAAATCTTAGAGGAGATAGGAACAAATCAAAATTAAACAGTACCTACTACTACTAAGTAGGTACTACTTATAAACAATTTTAAAGCCGTATTCCTTTCAAATTATTTCAGATTTCAGTCAAAATCAACCTTATCAACCTCAGGGAGTCAAGAAAATGTTAATTTAATTGGTAAAATCTTACATCTCCGCTCGACCATAAAAAAAAAGAACAAAGCGATCAAATTGCTAAAGAAAAATATCAAAATTGCCTGTTGTAAGTAAAACTAAAAAAAATGCTCCTTCGGAATATTAGACGACTTGTGCCTATATACGTACAGTGTACACCTGCCTACGATATAAGTACCTATCTGCCTCATTTTCCATCTTGTAAGTACCTTTCGAACTTAGAATACTTATCTAAAATCTAACTGTATTTTTCAGGTATCGTCAAGTCAGTGATAGCGGCGAAGGAAAACGAAACTGTAATACTAAATCAGCATTTGAAATCAGCAAGAAGTGAAGCTGCTATCCTTACGATGCAGACTAGATTACGGGACGATATGGTCCAAAAAATTACCATTGAATCAAGAATTCTTCAGCAGAGGGTACAACACTTCCGTACGTTCATAGAACGCGGGTACCAAGAGCTGCAGAAAATGAAAAACGAAAAATACGAGTACCAAGAACTTCCTGTCGCTACGCAATTGAAAAACATAATTTTTAGTTGTGGACAGTACTATGCTGATTATCGCAACGAACATGCAAAGTGCTTTCAGCTTGAACGGAGGAACCGCTTTCTGATGAACAAAATTCACGTTTTAGAGACCAACTTGCTGTCTTCATCTGGTGAAGCAAATTATCTCCATCTTCAAAACGAATATCAGCGAAAAGAAAAAATCTGTCCGCAGAAGCCAGCTGATAATTCAAAACCGGACACAATATCTTGTTTTAGAAATCCGTTGACGAAATCAACCGATTGTCTGAATAAACTTGCATCGTGTTGTAATATTTCCTCGAATAATCGTGTTGTGTCGGATTTGTCATCGCACCTTGATTTAGTGAAAAGTTTGCTTGACGATCAAGATAAAATGTTAAAAGATCTCAGGGAACTATCTATTGAGTTCAATCCGTGTGAACAGTAAATAAATTCATAATCGAATACCTATGCTTAATCTTTCGTATGTGCTTGACCCTTGTCCATCAGCTGCGGGTGCGGCAGACCTGCCTAGCAAAATTTTGCGGGAATGAATATGAATTCAAATGTGAATCTAGACTGTCTACGACTCTACCGCACTTCGCCGATAGGTTGGCAGCTATGAAACCAGTGTTGCTAGCTAAAGCTAAAACAGCTTCGTTTTCATCTCAGAACAATAGGTTTTCATTACCCAATAGGCTTTTTTCCATACGCCGCCCGGCCCGGTAACGGCACCGGCACCGGTTTAGCTATTTAAGTGGGACATTGCTATAGTATATCCCTCTCTTAAAGGCCTACGCACACTGGGACGGCATGGCAAGGGATTTTAAGTTTTTACCAATGGACATTCAAACGTATCCCTATAGAAATAAGACATGAATTGATATGCTTTCAAATAATGCCGAAGCATCCCCCGATACGTTTAAATGTCCATTGGTAAAAACTTGCCATACCGTCCCGGTTTGCGTAGGCCTTACTCACTAAACCGGTGCTGGTGCCGGTGCCGGGCCGGCGTATCGAAAAACGGCTAATCTATCAGGGCGAGACCATTGAGATATTTAGAGGTCAATGGGCGAGAGCGAGACATTGGACATCGGGCCGATTTGACGAGTAATAAAAAAAAATAAGAGTGAATTTTCTCCTGAAATATAGGTACCTATAGGTACCTAATACTTTTATGAATTTTTGCTTCCCCGGCAATTTTGAAACGCCGCCGTTTGCTTGTTCCATTTTGATTTTGAAAGAACTACATTCTGCTGATTTCTTATTTCTGTCTCTTTCATACTTGTATGTCTGTCCTGTTGTCAGAAGGGGCTGTCTAATCTGGCTGGTATTACTTTCATGAAACAATTTGTATGTTCCTGTTCCTTGTATTGATTTGAAATTGGTGAAAATAAATAAATAAAATAAAATTACAACCGCTTTAGATCAACAAAATACCAGTTCAGCACCGAAATCGCAATCCAAGAAAGTTTATTGTTACATTAACATAATAATGGTAAGCAAAATCTAAATCATTCCTGCTGTTTTTGCATTTCCGCTTTGCTATTATTTATCTAGGTATTCCATGTCCTCGACAAGCTAGAATGGCTATGGCTACAGAATAAGCTCATTTAATTTTCAGACAAGTGATTGGCAAATCGGATTGTTTTGTAGGTCATACCTACTTATTTACTCTCTGGACTAGATGCATTCCGACATTCAGGAAACAAACCTTCTTAATTTGATATCCTTTGGTGGTGATCACTCAATAATGATCCGTAAAAATTAAGAAGCTATTGGTGTCGTTCAATTATCGTGTAACCAAAGGATATCAAAATAAGTTGACTATTAAACTTTCATATTTCTTTAAGTCTCTGAGTCCCACATTGATATCAAGGTGTTAACCAAGTCCAGCTATAAATAGAGATAAGTGCCTTATAAAAGTGATGGTTCCAGGCCACTGCTGTCTCAAGTGCACCTAAAAAGGGTGTCGGGACTGCAAACGCCCCACCAGTAGGTGTGAGGAAGAAATCTGGTCCAAAGTTTGAGCTGTCCGAAGAACAAAGACGGGATATAAAGGAAGCATTTGACTTATTTGACACAGAAAACACAGGCAAAATAGACACAAAGGAACTAAAAGTTGCCATACGGGCTCTGGGATTCGAGCCCAAGAAAGAAGAAATAAAAAAAATGATTGCAGAAATTGATAAAGGAGATGGAAAAGTGTCATACGAAGAATTCCTTGACCTGATGTCTGTGAAAATGGCTGAGAAAGATACTAAGGAGGAGATCATGAAAGCCTTTAAACTTTTTGATGATGATGAAACAGGTAATTTTTTTCCCCTTAGGACCTGAGATATTAATTTGGTTTATTATTTTTTCACATACAGTGGTGGTCACATAAATAAAGACACCCCCTCATTGACCACAAAAAACTTAGTTATGGTAGTACCATTAGTGGAAATCGGTAATTTAATCTTGTTTATTTGTTATCAAACAATACACGACATTGTATTCCATAAATGTGGGACAAAAAATTGTTATGTTCATTAGTAGTTTAGACACTGTTCACTGTGGGAACGTAAGACAAACTTTTTTAACAAACTTGCAGCTGGCCAGCTAATTAAAGACAATAAAATTTGTGTTCTATATTTGAAAAAATAAAATAAAACGACATTCTGTTTTTCTTTGTTTTGTCGCGTATTTTCCTAAATCGTTCCTAAATAGTCGATATTGCCTAAAACCCCTAACATTTGACATTAAAATTAATACGTTTAAAACCAATAAATATGGGAAAAAACAAAAGTTGTGATTCGTCCACTAGGAAGATTATTTTGAACTTTCATAGGAGAGGTTGGTCATACAGAAACATAGCAAACCACTTGAACTGTTCTAAGGACATGGTTATGAATGCTGTACAACATTTCAAGAAGTTCAACACATCCGAAAACGTACCTAGAAAACCGAGACCAAGAAAAACTACTCGGCGGGAAGACTCTAAGATGGTATTGTTGGCAAAAAAAGATCCGTTCAAGGGATCAGAACTGATACGTTCGGAGATGTTTGGTGCAGGAAGGTCGAAGGGTGTGTCTGCAAGAACAATTAGACGGAGACTATGTGAGGCAAACTTGCACGGAAGAGTGTCTCGGAAGGTGCCACTTTTGAAAAAGCAAAATGTTAAGGCAAGATTAGCGTTTGCAAAAAAATATGAACACTGGACAGAACGAGAGTGGAAATATGTGCTTTTTTCTGATGAAACAAAAATAAATATGATCAATTCTGACGGAAAACAATATGTTAGACGCCCTCCGAACAAAGAAATGGATCCAAAGTATACCAAGAAAGTAGTCAAACATGGGGGTGGAAATATCAAAGTGTGGGGCTGTTTTTCAGCAGTTGGTGTTGGACCTGTAAGGAAAATAGAAGGCAACATGGATAAGTTCCAGTACAAGAATATATTAGAACAAGCCATGTTGCCCTATGCTGAGCAATATTTACCGGTCATTTGGACTTTCCAACAGGATAATGATCCGAAACACACTGCAAACGTAGTAAAAGACTTCTTAAGGAACCAGTCTGTGACGGTTTTGGATTGGCCCCCGTACAGTCCGGATTTAAATCCAATAGAAAATTTGTGGTACCAGGTGAAGAAGACAGTGGCGACAAAGCGGACATCAAACGTGGATCAACTTTACACAGCTTTTACAGAAGCATGGGAGCGAATTCCGGTAGAAACTTGTACAAAATTGATCGCTTCCATGCCCAGAAGATGTCATGCTGTCATTTCTGCCAAAGGACATGCGACAAAATATTGATACCTACCGGAATGTTTCGTAAATGTGTTAGGAATTTTGCTGAATAAAGATAATTTTATAATAACGAACTTTTTTATTTTATTTCCTCCAAGCAAATGTAGTGTCTTTAATTATATGGCCATATCTTTGTAAGTTATTTCAGCTTGCAATTAGGATAAACCGAATAAAGATAAGGAATAGACAAGTTTTGTTGCTGCTATTTCGTTTTAACATTACACGATACATACACAAACATTTTTAAGTTGTGTATAAAGTTCCATTAATAGTCTGATAAAAAATATAAAGAGGAATAGCTAAGGTAATTTAATACGCTTTCAGTGTCTGTAATTATATGACCACCACTGTATATTATTTGAAAATAGTTTGTCATGTCTAGTCTTCACAAAATAAAATTCCCGTTTTGACAGTTCACACCCATGAAGTTTTAACCCCTAACGCATAGGTAATAGAAGCGGTTATCCTAGGTGCAACTTGTATGCTTTGCTTGGCACCAGTTGGCTTTTATTACCTACGCATTAGGGGTTAAAACTTCAAGGGTGTGAACTGTCAATATGGGCCTTTTATTTTGAGAAGACTAGTTTAAATTGACTCTTATTTTTGAGTAAATGGCATAGTGGTAGAGTAAGTGGATAACTAGGTCATTGTCACTCATATAAGTCATGTACCTGCCATTCCCTCTTGGACATCCTAGCTAGCTGCATACTGTATATTATTTTAAAACCTCTTACTGTGGTTTCCAGGAAAAATCTCATTCAAAAACCTAAAGAGAGTAGCAAAAGAACTTGGTGAGAACTTGACAGATGAAGAACTTCATGAGATGATTGACGAAGCTGACAGGGATGGAGATGGAGAAATAAACCAAGAAGAATTCCTCAGGATAATGAAGAAAACTAGTCTATATTAGATAATGAGTAGGAGTTTAAAATTGTTTGGTGTCTATTTAGTGCACATTTTTGAAATGGAAGGTGTGTCATACAGTTTGTTCTGTGAATGAAATCTACTTGCATATCAAATCAGGATCAAAGCTTTTGCACTTTGCCTTTGACATGTAAAATAGTACATTGAAAACATGCATCTCTTTAGACATGCCTTTCCAACTGTTGAGAAGTATTCTGTCAGGTTCCATACCATAGATAGTATAATAGCCAAGGTCTGAATTTGTTTGTTATGTTCTATTTGTTTGATACATGTTAGTTTAGTTTGTTTGTTTAAGTCAGGAAGGTGCAATAATAGAAAAAGATTTGTTATTACAGTTGTAGGAATTAATCAAACATTCCTAGAGAAAGCAAGCACCATCATCATCAAGTTCTGTGGCGTGTTAGTGATATTGCTGTCCGTAGCTCATTGGAAAAAGTTTGTTAGATTGTTTCTGATGTATTATACTGTCTAGGTATTTCAATGTTAGTAAGTATCATTGCCCTACTGCATTTAAATATTTTAATAATCCAAAGAATTAAGATTAGATGTTAGCTAAACAAGTGTTTGATGTATGTGATTTTCTATCTGGCAGACATTTGCTCATTGTGATGTTTTTGTTTGCTTGTAAACGAAACTGTATTTTTATAATTCAAGCATCGAATCTAAGAGCACATGATTTATAAATGTATATCTATTTTCTTGAGAAATATACTGATGGATAATAAAATTAAGCTAAGCACATGAGTGTTGTTTCAGTAGGATAAAGTTTATATTTAATTTCATATCATATAGGATATGACTGACAAACAGTCATTAGGAAACACATAAGTAATGCCATTTTATTATCAGATCATTAGGAACTATAAAATATTTTTATAAAAAAAATATGAAGTAAAGTAATGATTTGACAAATATTTAACTTTTATATCTTAGAAGTAAATAAAAAAGCAACAATGCTTAGCTTCAATAGAGAACTGGCATTCATAAGGCAACTTTGAGAGTGGAATCAACAAAACCTAGGCAGCATTTCTCTCAACAACAGTTCCATCCGGATGCCCAAAGTAAACTTTATGGCACATCTTGACAAACAATCCTGTCTCCACAACTCCTGGTATCATCTTGATATCCTTGCTCACTTTCTGCCAATCCAGATCTTGATTACTGAATGCCCAATCCAGTATAAAGTTTCCATTGTCCGTCACCACCGGCCCAGCTTTAGCTACAGCTCTGCGCAGTTTGATTTGACCTCCATACATAGAAACAATCTTATTTATAATAGGAACATATGCCATTGGGACAACTTCTATAGGGATGCCTTTTTTATAATTTCCCCCTAGTTTAACGGAGTCTTTTGTGTAGTCAGCAATTACAATCAGTTTCTTGGAGCAAGAAGCAACTATTTTCTCTTGCAGGAGACATCCACCACCGCCCTTTATCAAGGTCAAGTTGGCGTCGACTTCGTCAGCGCCATCGATGGTCACGTCTATGTCTGGGGTAGTGTCAAGTTCACCTAGGATTAGTTTGTACTTGACAATGAGTTGTTTGGCTTGAAAGGAGGTGGGAATGCATGTTACTTTCAGGTTATCGCTCTCCACTCGTTCTGCAAGCCGCTGTACAGCGTACACCACGGTAGACCCGCTGCCGACGCCGAAGACACACTTGTCCTTCACAAACTCATCCACCGCTCTGCATGCGGCTACTTCTTTAGCCTTTTCCAAAGACATCTTCAGGAAACCGGCGTTTATGTTACAATATCTTGCCTTGTTGATATGGCACCTCGCAGGTTTCTCGATTTGGTTAAGCAGTAAGTTAGCAAATCTATAAATACATTTCATCTGTGATTGCCAAGTGTCCTCACTATTTTGTATGTGTTTGATGTGTTTCTTGCTTTCTGTTTCTAACCTCAAAACAAAACAGATGGCAGATGGCCTCAGAATGCAGCAGATTTTGTTATTGTTCAGAAGTCTTGTGTCGGTCATGTACGAAGAACGATTAGGAAACGTTACCGTGCAATGAACGAAAAGAAACGTTTCCCTACGCTAGTCGCTAATCGGACATTCGGCCTATTAGGACATGACCGACCGACCGACCGAGCGAGAAGGAGAATGGCGGGGCGGGCGGGAGCCATTCATTACATTACATTATTATTATACTTAAATTTAATAGAAATCTTGACTAGAATGACAATCCTAAGCCTATTTAGGTATGAAGGAAAATCTAATATTATTTAACTTTTTATTTCTGCAATGCAAACTGACACGTACAATTGTATAAATATGTTAATACAGAGTATAATATTCCTGAAGTTTCTGCTCTGCACGAAAAGAAAGGTTAATCTAATAGCTCCATTTTTTATTCATCCAATCCAACGTCCTAATAGTACTAATAAAGCTGTTAGAGCTTACTGGTACACCGACAGGCATATTGTTTTATTCATAAGATCCAATGTCCTAATAGTACTAATAGAACTGTTAGAGTGTACTAGTACACTGACTGAAATGTACTAGTACGGAGCGCTCTCTCTGATGAATGACCGAGCAGGCACAAGACTACTTCGCTCGCACCGAGTGTGCAGTGAGCACAGAACACAATTACAGCAGTGAGTGTGAGTGTGAGTGATTGTTGTCGGGCGAAAGTTGGGATGTGCCGATCCAATCCGATTTTTTGGAAAATCACATCAAGACCTTCGATCAATCCGATCTTGATCGTATCACATATTTACATAGGTATAATAGGTATATTATATTTCTTATTTGTTTTATTACTGGAATTTCATAAAATTATATTCATTCACAAAGTGGGCGCCCATGATTTTTGGATGCCCGATTTTCGAACTTTTTGAATTGTAGCATAAAACAAGCCTAACCCAGATCAATTTGGGCGCGTAGACTAGAATTTCATTTCCATAAAGTAAACCTAATTAAACCTATCTTTTTAATACGAACAGATTCTTTCAATCTTTGCCAGATATATTCAATCTTGAACGAATCGATTCGAATGAAAAGAACGAGCATCCTTAGGGTTGAGATCGAGTTGTCAGTTTTGAAGGAAGAGGTACAATAGAAGATAGAAGACGTGCTAGCGCTACCTACAATTAGTTTTCACCGGCCAACAACGCCTTTGTTGACTGTCACTGTCAGTCAATCAGTGTCAGCGTGTCAGCAGTAGGCATAGGCAGTTAGGCACAACTCGATCACCAATCGATCGATCGATTAAACTTGTCTTGAGCACGAGTTGGTTAATATTGTTTTATCTTCCTATCGAACACAATAAGGCTGTGTTCCCACAAGGTTGTTAAGACTTGTTTGACTCAGTGACTCACACTCTTGCTGACTCTTGCTTCACTCAGTGACTTGTGCATCACGGCTTTAGTCTTGTCTCTTCTCAGGAGATTGACAAATTACAGAAAATATGGTCGATAATTATTGGGACCGTTTAGAGACGATAAAGTAACCGTTTCGACTTTTCGACAAAGGAGCGCGATCCTACTGAAAAAATACCTACGCGCTCTAATATAAAGCAGTAGAATCTTCTTACGAGCATGCACTATCATCAGAGCAGATGTTCAAATTAAAGGCACAACCAACAGCATATCACGTATTAGTAGAGCTGAAGGCAGTGATTTTGCCAGAAATAAGAGAGTTCACGAGGGTAGGTAATCAACTAATCAATCGATCTTACATACTGGGTACAAGTACCTAGTTTCGTTTTTAGGGTTCCGTACCCGAAGGGTGCCAAACGGGACCCTATTACTGAGACTTCGCTGTCTGTCCGTCCGTCCGTCCGTCTGTCCGTCACCAGGCTATATCTCATGAACCGTGGTAGCTAGACAGTTGAAATTTTCACAGATGACGTATTTCTGTTGCTGCTATAACAACAAATACTAAAAATTAAAAGAAATTTAATATTAAGGGGGGCTCCCATACAACAAACGTGATTTTTTTGGTCATTTTTGTTCGATATTGATAATGGTAGCAGGTAGACGCTTAAAATGTTCACAATATATTGAGTATATTATTTACTTAAAAAATAAATAATTAAATCAAAATTAAATTAATATTTAGGGGGGGGCCCCCATACAAATATTGGTACGGAACCCTTCGTGCGCGAGTCCGACTCGCACCTGGCCGGTTTTTATACGTACCAGCCACGTCGTGCTATCTATGAAAGAAACACGAGTGCTTTTATAAACTTTTTATTGTACCTAAAAAACATCAAAATAATTACTCTAATCACACGTCCATAAACTGAATAATATACTGCATAGTAGTAAAGTCAGATTGTTCTATGTTTCGTCCATTTCATGTAATGCCAAAATTAATGCGATTGGTACAAATCGTACCTAAATAATGTAGTTACATTACAACATAATTTTTATTATATATTATAGTTTAGGCACAGATTACTAAATAGTTACTACGTAACAGATACTTCACTCAGTAGGAAATTTCCAATACCTACTGCTATAATAGCTTACTCTGTCGCGTCAGCAACCGCTGCATGCTAAAATGTGCCTATATGCTCAAGCGTACAGTTGTGATCGCCTCACACCGCGCGATCTCACACTAATCGCAGGGCTGCCTCGCATCGCAGATACTCGTACGATACGAACACAGTTCAAAACGTGCGTGCGCTTGGCTTGCGACAACCATACTGACTTGATCAGCCGGGCCATAGCCGAGCGCCCAAGAGCTCGGGCGCGGACGGTAGGTAATTATAGCGCGCGAGTACATTCAGTGACGGAGGCCTGGTTTAGGCTACCGCAAAACAAGATAAAGAACTGGTTTTTACAACGAATAAAATCTCTTAATCAAATTAGATTACTAAAAAGATACATAGCTATGCTCAGATAAAGCCTAATCCACAAGCTCTAAGATGATTGCGTCTGCAAGTCTTCTCTATAGCATTAAACGTGTTAGGGCGCAGAAGGCAGCGTTCCTAAAGACTTCATGAGATGGTAGCAGTGCGGGAGCCTGCTGCGATGCCCGATGCGTTGCAGGGTAGCGGCAGCCTGGGAAAAACAAAAAAGTTAACGAAAATTGTAATAAACTGAAATCTTATATCTGTTGTGAAATGTCCGTCGTCACAAATATTTGGTGTTGTGACCTATGACATCTTTCTGAGATAATAAAATGCTTCGAGAGTGTTATAAAGTCTTCATAAAATGAAAAGGCCCGTTTTGACAGTTCACGCCCATGAAGTTTTATTTTAACCCCTAATGCGTAGGTAATAAAAGCCAACTGTTGCGTACAACCAAAGCGTACAAGTTGCACCTACGCGTTAGGGGTTAAAACTTCATGGGCGTGAACTGTCAAAACGGGCCTTTTATTTTGTGAATGGTGTAGTTATATCACACTGTGTTTACTTTGTAAGATTGATTTTTCACAAGTTTGAGGGACCACAGGCCGGAGGCCTATACTTTAAACGATGTAACTATTTACAGTACGGGCGTTTGATTTGGCACCCCGAGTATGATACTCGGCGTTTGACTTGGCCCCCTGGCCCTCGATTCTCGCGCTACCGAGATCATCTCCCCAGTCGAGATACCGGATTTGATACCGCCTAAATCCGTCGAAATCGATCTCGATTTAAATTTATTTCGATCGAAAACGGGTCTAGATATCTCGGTTGGTCGTAAGAAAACCTTTCTTGTTTTTGATACAGATTTCGGTATCTCAAAATCGATATTTCGACCATGGACATGATCTCGCTGGCGCCAGAATTGCCCCGCTGAGGTATACCTGCGCGAGCATGCCGGCGCGCTCGCCCGGCGCGGCTAGCACGGCGGCCGGCAGGTGTCGACACGCCATGTAAAGCGCCACCGCACGTTCGCCTTGACCGCCGCCGCCGTCGAGTGAACGCTCTGTGGGGGGGAGGTATTAATGTGGTATGGTATGGTGGAGATAGAAAGTGATGGTAGGTAGTTTAAAACTCGGTCTAGTGCGTGTGGAAGTGTCACACTTACACGAAGGGTCGCACCATTGTACAAGAAACAAGTGCTTGTCTATCTTCCTGTCCTGTCCTTCTTTTATTTTATTTTATTTTTATTTATTTGCAACAGATAGAGAAGGACAGGACAGGAAGATAGAGAGAGAGAGAGAAATACAAGTTGCAGCAAGTCAGGTTGCATCGTGAGTAGAGCCTTTTATTACGAAAATATCTTTATCTACTGTCATGTCATAAAGTTCGAATTACAAACTTGAAATCGAATTCTTTATTGACGTACTTTATAAACGCAATACAGTAATCAAATTAAAAAAATAATAATAACATTACTTCTCGAACAAAACTAATGTTATTATTAAACTTTTTTCCATAACGATACAGTTCTACTTTTTTTGGGAAAGGCAAGGGTCATGAAACCATACATGAAAATTGGTTTGAACAAAATATAATAAGCGGTTTTTAAGATATAAAACATTTACCTATTAAAAACCGCAACTTACTACTACGGAACCCTTCATGGGCGAGTCCGACTCGCACTTGGCCACTTTTTTCTAAGTATTTATGAAAGTTATTCAGAATGATGTCCGTAACAACCTCCTAAAATATGATACACTTACGGCCGTTTGCAAAAACCTATCTATCCTCAATCTGCAGATAGATAGGGTCAAATTTGACATAAGTTCCATAGCGCAACTGTCAAATCTAACTCTAGCAATGTGAAAACCATGGATAGATAGATTATTGCAAATGGACGTATCTGTTGCGCCCTGTTTACCTTTCCCGCAGATGACGGAGGCGCGGTTGGGCCTCGGCCGCAGGCTGCAGTCGAGCAGCTGCTGCGTGCGGCGCGGCGCCGCGCCGCACATCATGCGGCACACGGCAGAGTGCAGGAACACGCGGCCCGTCACCCACTATAATAATAATCAATTGTTCATTTTCAGGCTTCTGGGGCCCATACATTGATTACATTGAATTAAAATTCAAAATAGGTAAAATACAAATCCTACCTACTCAAGTTGTTGTGGCAGCTCCACGTTATGTCTCACTGCAAACTTTAGATAAATCCACACCTCAATTCAGATCCCTGCTTATGACATGAAATGGGAAATAGCTGTCACAAACATGGGATATTGGGCCCGTCTTTGTACCATTTCTCGCTTTCACGGATAGCAAGAGTAACGTTTCAGGGCCGCGAGCCGCGTAGGTACTGAATCGCTATTAGCGACGGCGGCGCAAGATTCTGGTTTGTTTGTAGCCGGCGCGGCGCGTCTCAACGACAAGCCAAAACCGGCTTTTTGCGCCTCGCTATAGCTATCCCCATCAGTGTTGCCGGATAATCGATCGTGTATCGATTTTTAATCGATTCTCCTAAGTACATATAAATAAAATCTAACAAATCGATCTAGTATCGATTCTATCGATATAATCGATTGGATGGATACTATCGATTTTCATAATTGTACCAATAAAATTGATTTTTATCGTTTATAATTGCTGTTTCTGATAATTAAATAGTATCGACGGTGAGAAGCAATACGATAGAATCGATTAAATCGATTAAATCGAGGTATCAATTAGATTATATTGTTGTGTAATCTGTAACGTAACAATATAAACTAAACCGATACCTCGATTTAATCGATTGTGTCGATTTTATCGATTATATTGTTTTGCTTCTCAACATCGATGCTATCGATATAATCGATTTAAGTATCAGAAACAGCAACTATAATCGACTAATCGATAATAATCGATTTTATTGGTACAAGTATAAGAATCGATAGTATCGATCCAATCGATTATATCGATAGAATCGATATTAGATCGATTTGTTAGATTATTTAGGTACCTACTAATCGATTAATTGATAATCGATTATCCGGCAACACTAATCCCCAAGCCATTCCTTTACGTGACTCCCGGTCCATCTTCACTTACCGGCAAGGTATGCTCCAGTCGGCGCATCGAGTGCAAGTCTCGCTGGAACGCACGCAGCTGCTGCGGCGGCGCGGGAGTCGAGTCAGCGCCCGCGTTCGCCTCCCACACCCCGGCTCGCACCTCCAGCAGCCAATCACAGCAGAGCACTTGCATTAGCTGGAACGTGATTGGTCGGAGTTTTAAATCAGATTTGCACTGCGGAACTTATGCGTGTCAAGTAACAATGGTTCAGTTTAGAAAAGTATTTTTTACGTTTTTGACAGTTTTCTCTTGTCGAACTTGACTTCAATCAATCTGGACACATACAGGATGACCGTGAAACCCCTAGCTATATTTTAAGGGGTTGTTAGGGACATCATTCTGAGCAACTTTCACTATAAGTCCGATTTGATCAGAGCAACTT
Organism: Argyresthia albistria; assembly: GCA_963457715.1. Classification (NCBI taxonomy): domain Eukaryota; kingdom Metazoa; phylum Arthropoda; class Insecta; order Lepidoptera; family Argyresthiidae; genus Argyresthia; species Argyresthia albistria. The sequence continues at coordinate 7,883,091 of OY735253.1, read as the reverse complement.
TATTTTTCACTTCTTCATACAAATCAGCTGACCCACTCAGGCCAAAATGTACTGGGAAGTGAAAAATAAAGTTGTTCTGATCAAATCTGTTCACAGTCACCATGTTTAAGAGACCTATACCCGCGCGCTGCTGGGTATAGGCCTCTTATTTACCACGCTATCTACTCAGATCCTGAGGCTCTCTCATGCATCATCAAGGCGATTATGTGGTCCAACCATCGGGGTGGTGGTCTGCCTACTGACAGTACTCGTTGCGGTTCTAGCTAGCCAAATGATACCAAACAGATCGGTTATAATTGAAACAAAAAGTAAACTTTAGAAAAAACCGACTTCCACAAACTATTTGATTAGATTGAGTTTAATACAAGCTGTAACCCCTTATCCCCCCCCCCCCCCTTGGGGAATTAATTTTGACAAATCCCATCTCAGTGCTACCCCACGCTAACAAAGTATCATGGCTCGTGCTCTAGGTCCACCGGTTTAGGCTATGCGTTGCCTGCCCATCAGCCACGCATTGTATTTGTACCTAGTATTGAGCGGTTCTGGTGGCCATATGTGGTCTTCATCAGCAGTTTCGCATCACAATATTATGCTTACCATGTGCATTTGCACGAGTTATTATGAAAAACACAAAAATCACTAAGGTCTGCCTATAATATTTGAAGAGTTCCCTCGATTTCTCCAGGATCCCATCATCAGATCCTGACCTGGTGTCAATGGGACTAATGGGAAGGTGAACCCTTTCAAACAAAAAAATAATTTTCGAAATCGGTCCATCCGTCTAGGCGCAATCGGGGCACATACATAAAAAATAAAAAACATCCGGACGAATTGTAAACCTCCTCCTTTGGGAAGTCGGTTAAAAAAAACATAAAACAAAAGAAAATACAAACGCCTTCTAATGATGTCTGCCTTCTTATACGCACATGCATTTGTTAACCAGAGTGCTTCATTTCGTTCGTTATGTAGATTGTTACTAATGCAAAAGTTGCCTTGCAGCAATATTGCACAGAATGGAAAAACTGTGCAATGCAACTACAATGCACTTCCGTAATAGTTATGATTCTTCTGTCTTCCCTCAACGATGAAGATTGCATTGAGTTTCTGGCGAGCTGTTTCGGGTGCCAATTTAATCGATATCATTAAAAAACACTCCTGCAGCACAGAAGATGTTGCGAAGTGAAACTCGTGCTCAGAAAAAGTGTTGTCTATGGCAGAAGGTAAAAAGAAAATATACAAACATAATAAACGAAGAAAAAATGATTTGGCTGCATGGTCGGAAGACTTGTGCCTTCCGGACTAGTGAAGTCGTTAGGGCGCGCTAAATGAAATGCATCCCAGCGAGGTGTCAACTTAATTCGTCCGGGTAGTATTCCACAGGGTCTAACAGAAAGGTGTAGTCATATTTTATCATTCATCATTCTATGTTTCATAAATTCATAACGTCACAAAGAAGTTTAACTTCAAATATACTATACTCCATTCCATATAGCATTGGAAAAAAACATAACTTTCTTCTTCATATTTCCAATCCAGTTATAGAAATGTGAGAGGTAAGACTCCTTGACACAGACAACACAATGCTATCATATAATAAACTAATAGGATTAGAATTAAGAAGAAGAAAGTAAAAAAAAATCGGTTAAGTGCGGGTCGGTATCGCACACGAAGGGTACCGTACCATCGTACAACAAATCAAAAGCACTCAAAACAATAAAAAATAAACAAAAAGAACATTTAAAAAGTTTATGCCTTCACGAGATTTGAACCGACGACCTCCGGATTGAGAGTCTACATCATACCGGCTGAGCTACCACACCAAATGTGGGTTGACGCGAAATATGCTATCATATTTAAATGTGTAGTATATGTGTCTATGACATGGTTGCTATGACAATAAATAAACAGTTTCAGTCAAGATCTCCATTTTGAAATGCGTAAGTGTATCTAAACACGTCTCTTGTATCGGGGCCCCCTTTAATTTGCAATATCTCTCGTATTTCAGTATTTGTGGTTGGTGCGGCAACAGATATACACAACACATTCTGTGAAAATTTCAGCTTTCTAGCTATTACGGTTCGTGCAGACGGACCCGGTGACAGACAGGACGGACGGACGGACGGACAGACGGACAGCGAAGTCTCAGTAATAGGGTCCCGTTTGGCACCCTTCGGGTACGGTACCCTAAAAACAATGTTAGGTATATGGAATGGAGTATAACTAGAAATAGATGTACAACTCGGTTAGTGCGATACTGACCAGCATCAATTGCGTTGGTTTCCGACAGCAGTAGTAAGCCAGCGAGTCAGCTAGCCGGCTTCCAGCAATGTCACACACCTGAGAATAGACATGACAATATTTGTGATTCTGCCTTAGATTTGGATTATATGCATATGAGCGAATGTCATTTTTACTGCCTTCCTGATTTGATGTATTTTTAGGGTTCCGTTAGAGAAACAAGGAACCCTTAGGGCCAGCAGTACGAACGGCGAGTTAAGCAATTCTCTGAAGTGCGTAAACTCGAGGAGACATTCTCATGATTTCTTCAAATTGTGCAGCACCAATATTTTTTGACGGATAAACACGGAATCCCTAGAATTAATCATGGGTGACTAATGCCAAAGAAATTCTGCGGAAAACGGCGAGTAAAGTGCCATCGAAGGATTTCTTATAAATGTTAACATTTTACTAAATATTTCGATATAAAATGAGGAGTAAAAGTATTGAAATTACGACATTTTTCACCTTTTATCCGAAAAGTGGCAATAATGTCTTGATGAAATCGGGTTGTTTTTCTCGTTGTCTACGGTTTTTCTGTATGAATGACAGGACCTCAAATCAATAAAACTCTTTTTACTGCTTCCTCCAAGAACAGGAAGCCACTTTTTTTAAAGAATGGGACAACAAGTCCTCCTTTGTAGTTTATAAGAGTGAAATAGAAGAATACTCATTCAAATCATTCGTTCAAATCTCGCTAGTTAAAAACCGGACGCGCCTTTCCCATAGATTAGCTAACTCATACAGTTTTTTCGTTTGAGCTGGACGAAATCCTATATGTGTGGGGTGTCTATATATAGGTCTTAAAAATTACGTTGAGGTTCCTAAAACCATTTTCCCTGAAAGTCAATCGTTAAAGTCTAAACCTAAACCTTCAAAGTGGAAAAAATTGTGTGTGTCCCGGCCCCCCCCCCCTTCAACTTTTAAAGTAAGAAAGTGAAAACTCTTAAAAAAATCTATGCTGTGTATCTCAATACAAACTTTCAACGAAAATTAGATTGAACAAAATATAATAAGCAGTTTTTAAGATATAAAACATTTATTAAAAACCGCAAAGATAACTTTGTCATTCATACAAACACCATGAAAAACAAAGTTGCAACACAAACAACCAGTCATATAATTACTTGCTACTACGGAACCCTTTATGGGCGAGTCAGACTCGAACTGTGTCACTTTTTTTTCATTACGAATAACACTTCGCAATATGCAATAGCTGCATGCATGCAATAACGTACTGGAGCTATTAATAATAATTATCAATGGTATATGGTCAACCGCTAATTCAAACCTGCATCTCCTGCGCCAGAAGCATGCGCGAAACCCACAACACGGTCCTATTGCATGCAAGCAGCTTTGAAATATCAAATGAATAGAACAGAAAATCACAATTACCTTGAGTACAGTCTCTGAAGTCCTTTCCCTGTCGGCGGCATTCTCGCACTGCACAAGACTGAGTAGGCCGCGGCGGCTTTTGTATGCCATATGCAGTGCCCTACAAATAATACCACAATAGCCTGTATTTTCATATTACCGCCGCCGAGACAATAGTTATTAATAACGGCAAGTATAAACAGGGGTTGTGTTTGTTAAACATGTTAGGAGAATAGAGGATTCTATGCTTGTGTGCGTGTGAATTGTGTTTGGTTTAGTTTGGATCGGTTTATATACATACGATTCGCTGTCTATTTGAGCGGGATTGTTATCTTGGCAGGTGTGTAGCGGTAACGTTAGAGCACTTTTACACTGCGTTATATCAAAGCAGCTTATTTATTTAGTTGACGCTCGCTCGTGTAGTTAAGTGTGCATTTTGGTAGTGAAAACATGTAAGTTTTCCTTAGTTTTACCGATGGTCTTATACTATACCTTATGCTAGATAAATTGAGATTGAGATTGCACTGGTTTGCAGCCGCAGCGCCGCGGGCGGCAAACGTCAAATCGCATACATTTTTTTATCAGGTTAATGACCTTTTATTTCAATTAAACTGGCATCTATAGTATAGGTCACCTATTTATATTATATAGAATGTAGGCCTCTACATTATAATCCTTAAGACAGGATATATAAGCAGTGTAATAACCTTATAGTACAATAATTATCAAATACTCGGTTTTGGAAAGAAAACTATTAAGCAGTGTAAAACGTACCCAGGCAACGGGTCTTCGCAATTCGCCAGCGCTTCAGGCATCAAGTTCAATCTGTCACCGATATCCGCCGCCTTGCTGACGTCAGCGAGCAGCCACGTCGCGGCCACGCCCACGATGTTGGCCCACCACTCCATCACCGGGTCCCAGCAGCCTGCCGAACATTCCAGATATATCAATGAGACCACTTCTATCATATACTGGGTATAGGCACCCACTATAGGTCAGTTATTATAACTCGCACTAATGCAATTTAGATATATACTATACGTTAAAAAGAGAATTAGGTAAAAAATCACAATAACGCCTTCTATTGTAACGTCACACGAATGTAAAAGGATCACTTTATATTTATATTATGCAGAAGCAAAAGAAAAACAATAACTGGAGGACAAAGAGGAGACATCATACGTATAAGTTTGACAGCGCGCGAGAGAGACAGGCAGACTTTTCTTGATGCCCATGCAGTGCAACGTCACGCCACCGCGCGCTTATTCGCAGACACTACACAAGCGCAACGTGTCAATGGTGTTGATCGCGCCAGCTCTTGATAACTGATCTATACGCCATCTACTCCAGCCGTGTCTTGAGTCCCCCGCATCGACTGCCTACCAGCTAAAGTAGAAGTCATCCGTTTATCTAGCTGGGCAACTTTCCATGCGAGTAAGTATGTATTATTTATTGCACGGCACAAAGGTCGGATGGTCTTACATATATCGGGTTAAAACTACGGCATGACTTTTGGGTTGTGCGTGACTCTACCATAATTGTTTCTCGGTAAGTAATTGCAGTTTCAGCTATTTAAATAATCACAACGATTCGTTAGTAATTTAATAAATTAATTACCCTTTTTAATTCTGAATGTTTGGTCACCTTACAATTCATGTTAAAACCTTTTTCAAATAAACTAATCAGAGGCGTAAGAAGTGTCAAAATCAAAGGCCATAAACAATTTATGACAAAGTCAAAAGACAGTTGCGCTTGTCAAGTGTGTAGGGTGACCAACTGACCCTGAACAAAAAATAGGCCATAAATTTTAATATTTTTTTTGTACCAAAAAAATTATGACTTAGAGAGCTCTCATCTACAGCATTACATTCCTGACCAAAAGGCAAATCTTAGGTTACTTTGTTGCTACACGACTCCGCAGTCACCCTGTATACGAGTTTCAAATGTAGACTATCACTTTCACTTTTCGATACGAGATGGCACATACGCCAAAATCGATTACATACACCGATCACAGCGTCTACCGGGCCATCGTTTCGTATCGCTAAATCTGACCGGAACGGACTCGTAGATGCTGCTATTTGACTGATTGATTGATTTATTTATTTATTATTCGGTCCGTCGTCCCGTCTAGCCAAGGACGACGGACGGTGGACCAAAGCAGTCACGGAGTGGTGGCCACGGGGAGCGACAAGGCCAGTGGGCAGACCACCGGCCCGATGGTCCGACGATATTGTCAAGTCGTCGGGATCCCACTGGGTGCGATTGGCACAGGACCGGGAAGATTGGCACTATAGAGAAGAGGCCTATGCCCAGCAGTGGATCGATGTGGGCTGATGATGATGATATGGTGCGTTACCGGTGTGGTGCGGGGCGTCGGTGGAGACGTCATCGGTGATCAGTTTGACCAGGTCGAGTACGTCACGGGTGTTGCTGCGCTCGTCCACGCACAGCAGGGTCTGTAGACTCTTCTGCAGCAGCTCCAGGTGGTATGCCTGTGGGTGTGCCAATGGTATCATCATCAGATTGTCAGGTATAGGTGCCGCCATCCACGAAGACGCTCGACTTAGCTATTTGCATCTTTCTCTTTCATCGTGGCCTGAAAGACAAAGAAAATAGCTACGTCACGCGTCATCGTGGATGGCGGCACCTATAATCTGTTGACGCAACGCCACTAAACTGGCGACTGATCATTGACTCGTATTAGCGACCTCTTGAATACATACCAAACTGGTCCATCTGCCGTGTCCTTCACACTACGTACTCAAACGACCAACGTACACAAAAAAAAACTCGATTTTTTATTTTGTTTAATACCTACTTCTCCTTCTATCCTTGGCGCGTGGAGAGGGTTGCGGCGGCGCATGAGTACAAGTGATACGCATAAATGGGCGAGAAAGATGTGAGAGCTCGCCCAGATGCCAAGAAACATAGCGGGACATGTACCAGGAGAACAAAGAGGAACAAAAGGATATTGGGGGCTATTTGGGAGGTGTCAAAACCACTAAACTAGAGGAACTAAAGGCACTAAACTGACAACTTTGAAATCCGACAGCTCTTGCGTGGTGGCCACAGATTCCATTTTCAAACACACCATTTTATTTAGTTTAGTTAGTATAGTTCGTGTCAGACAGTGCCTGCGATTCTGAAGGCGACACAAACTATACTAACTAATAACTAAAGCGCAAGAGCTATCGTATTTGGAGGTTGTCAGTTTAGTGCCTTTAGTTCCTCTAGTTTAGTGGTTTTGACACCTCAAGAATAGCCCCCAATATCCTTTTGTTCCTCTTTGTTCTCCTGGTACATGTCCCGCTATGTTTCTTGGCATCTGGTGTTTATGAATGTGCAGACACCCGCTTGGCGTAGGCGAGCGGGCTGTCCCTAGCAGAGGAAGAAAGGACGAGGAGATTTCGGCATTCATTCTGTACCTAGCAGAAAACAAGGAGGAACAAAGAAGGATATTGATAATGAACGTGCAGTTACCCGCATAGCGTAGGCGAGCGGATCGTGCGGGTCGGGCAGGCGGGAGAAGAGCGCGGCCGGCGCGTGCGCAGCCTCGTAGCTCCAGCGGCGGCTCGACAAGAACCTGCGGGAATGTGCATGAGCTGTGGAGACTGGCTTCCTAATCGAGGGTAGGTGGACATTAAGGAACGGCTAATGGGCCGAATTAATAAATAGAAGTATGTTTGAAATTAAGCGGCCATTATTGATGTACATTATCGGACACTCCGTGTTTCGGATGGCACGTTAAGCTGTAGGTCCCGGCTACTATCACTACTTCGTAGCATGTGGTAGTCGTAAAATCCCTCCATCAACCCGCACTAAGCCAGCGTGGTGGAGTTTGGCTTAATATTACTCGGATCCGGGTAAAGGTCTGTGCCCCTCGGTGGGGACATTAATGGGCTACTTTTACTTCTACTTTTTTATTGATTTAAGCGACCGGCATATCATTCCAAGGGCAGATGATACGGTTATTTATTAATTCGGTCCAAAGATTTCACAGATCCAATATTATCAGTCGGAACAAGTCGACGGCAGCCTGAGCAGCCGGGGCGGCCGGCTAATGAATCCGTATAATCAGAATGGATGGTCTCTGCAACACTACTTGAGTATTGTAAGCAGTCTATTTCTTAGCAACAGGGTTTCATGTATGTGTAATATGTATTATATTAGCATAGTTTTATTGTACGCGCATTTCTTCCCCTTACCTCCTATCATCACCGTCTCCTACGCAACATGGTTTGGTGGAAGAAATCTCTTATTAGAGATAAGCTATGCCTTTGTACACGATTTTTCTATAAGATATGCTGTTCGTCATCATGTGAGTACAATAAAGAAATTACGAATGTATACTTCGAAACAGCAGCCCTGGTTAATCCTAAATCACTTCCTACGCATGGTACAATGTGTAATATGGAAGCCGTGTGGCCGATCGTTCGTATTATTATTATTACAACATCGAATTATTCTTGTACTTAATTACTTACTGCACAGCTTTATTACGCAAACCTACAAAATAGAAAATGTAGTGAATGAGAGTATTATGTAGTGCTTACTTGTGTCCTCGCGGTGTCATCAGCCATCGCAGCCTCACAGGAGGATCGAGGCACGAGTCGGTACAGACGATGCGAGCTAGCCGTAGGTAGTAGCTGAATGCAAGAAAATGTCGCATAAAACACTATATGTGGGAACCGAGCTTTGCTCGATGGTTGGTGGTACAAACACAATAAACATTATCTTCATATCATCAGACTGCATTAACATCGATTAATATGCTGCTGCTGCTGTTTTGGAACGGCTGCAAACGAGAAGCAAACAGGCATTTTGTTTTCCCCGTGAGTGTACACGTGTACACGTACACGTAGTGTAGACTGAAAGATTGCATTCTGTGCTTGATAGCAAGCAAGAAGGTTTAATAACAGATGATGAACTTAGATTCGACCATATTTGAACGAAACTTTTTTATGTGAATTTCGGAAGACGCGCCAAAAAAATCACATGATTTGCGACCTCAGGCAATGAGTTAACTTACTTTTTTATTGTCATTGGAATGTATGCCTTATTTTCATTGGTCAATCCTATTGCACGGGTATGAAAAAAAAAAGCATGAAAACTCGGAAATAACGCGATTTTTCAGTTATGAGACCTAGCTCGATCGATTTTTTACCCCCAAAAGCCCTGTATATTGCAAATTTCATCGAAAACTACAGCGCCTTTTTCTAGAACTCAAAACAATATCGTTACATACAAATATTCCTCGTTTAAAGGTAAAGGCTACCGCTCGGCTTCGCATCGCGGTCACCAATTGAGGATGACTCCTGGCGTGATCATCCTAAAATAGAAGCTCATTCCCTGAGCGTATTTCTGACGACGTGATTATTAAATGCGTTCGTTACAACGTAGTCAAATACTCACACTTAAGGCCCGGCTACACGCAGCAACTTGCATGCGCAAACGGTTTGTGCAAAAATAGGCGCAGAAACTGTATAGTGTTTGGTGCCATTTGTGCGGCACCGATACCGTTTTGCCGGATTAACGCACATGCTTGTACAAATTGGAATTGGCGTAAGCATGATTGAGCGTGTAGCCGGTCCCTTGGGAGGACCTAAACTAATCCAAGTATATGAGTGGCCACTTACCCACAAAGCCAGTGTCCTATCTTCGGCACTTGGTCCTTAAACAGCAGCGCGGCTGTCACATATGTGTCTGCTAGCAACTGTCTGTCCCCAGCCACCTGGACCCAACACAAAATACAGAAAATGGTTACGCGTATTGTAATTCGTTCGTGCATCTCTTTTGAATCAGCTCCAATTAGCTTTTGAACCGCAAGGGTATGCGGCGCGCAAGGTTAAGGGCGGGCCTTAGGCAATCAGAACTTAGAATTTCATCCTTAACTTATTTTTAGAGGAAATTAAAATAAAAAGCTTAAAGTCAAGCTAAGCAAGTCTAACTGAGGAACTGAGGAACATACTGTGTGTGCCTTTTATAATGATTAGATAAATAACAAGAACACAAATTCAGATGCGGTGCGAAATTGTAAAATAAAACATTGTGACAGACAGATTTTCTGGCAACTTCAGGAGACTTTTCTATCGAGCCAAATGAATAAAATAACGTTTATGGGAAAGCAAAGTCCCGCTGACACTCGTGATAAACAAGCTAGTGAAAAAACATACAGCAATAATACTCGTCATTCCGAGCGATTTGTGTTTTGCTAAAGGCTGTTTTTGCCTGAGGCACCGTCTTAAAGTGGAAATGAGAGGGGGACAATTTTCTAGGAGAGACGATGGTGGATGGACCAAGGCGGCGAATTCTGGACAGACCGAGAGACAGACCACCCGCCCATGTCCAAAACTGCCATAGTTTCTAATTTTTATGCATTTCTTCTCCCACAGTGGTCCAAAGGCGGTACCTCAGCGAGGACCCGCTCGCTGCGGCCCGGCTCGGGCGACAGTAGCGACAGTTGCGCGAGGCGGTGAGACGCGGAGAGGCTGGATAGTGCCTGTAATATGAAGACAGTTCTCTCGATCTGTAAAGAGTACCTCAGCGAGATTAGTCGCCTGTAGCGCGAGCAGCACCCGCTCGCTGCGGCCCGGCTCGGGCGACAGCAGCGACAGTTGCGCGAGGCGGTGAGACGCGGAGAGGCTGGATAGTGCCTGTAATATGAAGACAGTTCTCTCGATCTGTAAAGAGTACCTCAGCGAGATTAGTCGCCTGTAGCGCGAGCAGCACGCGCTCGCTGCGGCCCGGCTCGGGAGACAGCAGCGACAGTTGCGCGAGGCGGTGAGACGCGGCGCACACCTCGCCGGCCCAGTGACGCGTGGCGCGGCGGGCTGGGCTGTGGAAGAGAAGGTGACGAGAGGTTGAGCTCGCGACTGAATCAGGGCCCTGAATTGGATCCTATCCTTCAGCTTCACTTCTATCGCACCTCTCTTGGTACTCGTACGGCCGTCCAAAGTCCAAAGTCCGCGATTTTCATCCTACCCACAAATTAAAAAAAAAAATAGAACAAAAGATCATGCTCTTTTGTGGACGCTGGACGTATGAGTACCTAGGGGTTTAACGAATCTGAAATACCTCTAGTAACAAAATGTGTTTCGCGCGCAAAGATCCTTGCGGGAGCCCGAGTGTCGCTCTGGAAGGAGTCAGGACATCTCGCGATTCGGAGTAAATGAAACACGCGATTATTCGATGATTAATTCCAAATAGCGGCACGTACATACATACATATATACAGTGGTGGTCATATAATTACAGACACTGAAAGCGTATTAAATTACCTTAGCTATTCCTCTTTATATTTTTTATCAGACTATTAATGGAACTTTATACACAACTTAAAAATGTTTGTGTATGTATCGTGTAATGTTAAAACGAAATAGCAGCAACAAAACTTGTCTATTCCTTATCTTTATTCGGTTTATCCTAATTGCAAGCTGAAATAACTTACAAAGATATGGCCATATAATTAAAGACACTACATTTGCTTGGAGGAAATAAAATAAAAAAGTTCGTTATTATAAAATTATCTTTATTCAGCAAAATTCCTAACACATACGAAACATTCCGGTAGGTATCAATATTTTGTCGCATGTCCTTTGGCAGAAATGACAGCATGACATCTTCTGGGCATGGAAGCGATCAATTTTGTACAAATGTCCGCTTTGTCGCCACTGTCTTCTTCACCTGGTACCACAAATTTTCTATTGGATTTAAATCCGGACTGTACGGGGGCCAATCCAAAACCGTCACAGACTGGTTCCTTAAGAAGTCTTTTACTACGTTTGCAGTGTGTTTCGGATCATTATCCTGTTGGAAAGTCCAAATGACCGGTAAATATTGCTCAGCATAGGGCAACATGGCTTGTTCTAATATATTCTTGTACTGGAACTTATCCATGTTGCCTTCTATTTTCCTTACAGGTCCAACACCAACTGCTGAAAAACAGCCCCACACTTTGATATTTCCACCCCCATGTTTGACTACTTTCTTGGTATACTTTGGATCCATTTCTTTGTTCGGAGGGCGTCTAACATATTGTTTTCCGTCAGAATTGATCATATTTATTTTTGTTTCATCAGAAAAAAGCACATATTTCCACTCTCGTTCTGTCCAGTGTTCATATTTTTTTGCAAACGCTAATCTTGCCTTAACATTTTGCTTTTTCAAAAGTGGCACCTTCCGAGACACTCTTCCGTGCAAGTTTGCCTCACATAGTCTCCGTCTAATTGTTCTTGCAGACACACCCTTCGACCTTCCTGCACCAAACATCTCCGAACGTATCAGTTCTGATCCCTTGAACGGATCTTTTTTTGCCAACAATACCATCTTAGAGTCTTCCCGCCGAGTAGTTTTTCTTGGTCTCGGTTTTCTAGGTACGTTTTCGGTTGTGTTGAACTTCTTGAAATGTTGTACAGCATTCATAACCATGTCCTTAGAACAGTTCAAGTGGTTTGCTATGTTTCTGTATGACCAACCTCTCCTATGAAAGTTCAAAATAATCTTCCTAGTGGACGAATCACAACTTTTGTTTTTTCCCATATTTATTGGTTTTAAACGTATTAATTTTAATGTCAAATGTTAGGGGTTTTAGGCAATATCGACTATTTAGGAACGATTTAGGAAAATACGCGACAAAACAAAGAAAAACAGAATGTCGTTTTATTTTATTTTTTCAAATATAGAACACAAATTTTATTGTCTTTAATTAGCTGGCCAGCTGCAAGTTTGTTAAAAAAGTTTGTCTTACGTTCCCACAGTGAACAGTGTCTAAACTACTAATGAACATAACAATTTTTTGTCCCACATTTATGGAATACAATGTCGTGTATTGTTTGATAACAAATAAACAAGATTAAATTACCGATTTCCGCTAATGGTACTACCATAACTAAGTTTTTTGTGGTCAATGAGGGGGTGTCTTTATTTATGTGACCACCACTGTATAATTATATATATA